>OY811971.1:12409731-12452231 GCA_963681505.1 Eunapius fragilis
GTACACTCACACTTGTACCTCCACCATTAGAGCCTGTTGGTCCTTAATTTACCTCATATGCAATTTTGATTTTTTTTTTCTTCTTCTGCTCCTGTTTGGCTTCCACTGATGTACCCATGGCCTTCACTAGATGCTCATGTCCCATGATTCTAAGTACTAACTTGTCAGGTTGAGTAGCACCAGCAGCTAGGTAGGTGCACAACCATGCACCATCACCCTTAGCCGTTGAGGTTTTCAATATACAAGACATGTATCCAGGCTAAGAAGAATCTCCAATGCTTGGAGAGATAGTTTCTGAGCTGGCTTTCTGTGATTCCATTAATTTCCCTTCATCTTGACCCATCCATGTCTGTGTAGACTCATCTCATGCCATAGGGGTTGACTACCCCCACCATTATGATAAGCCTGCTTATCACATTGGGCTCAGTGATTTCCATCGCTTAAGCTCACCTCAGTGTATTGCTAGAACCTTTGGTAAGGCTCATGGCTCTAGGCCTGTCCACCACCTATCCAAACCCATAACACTATACACAGCATGGCTGCCAAGGCCACAAAGATCAAAAATATGCCTGTTGTATGACACCAATTATTATGATCTAGGGTGAGTGTTTCCACTTGTGGCTGAGTTCTATGGGCAGAGGCATCAGCTATAGACTGGCCTTGATCTGCTTCACCTCCTTACACGTAGCTAATGGAATTTCCAGATGTCATTTAGAGATTGATTGTGTATGTGCTTGTGTGTGTACATGTGTGTGTGTGTGTGTGTGTGTGTGTGTGTGTGTGTGTGTGTGTGTGTGTGTGTGTGTGTGTGTGTGTGTGTGTGTGTGTGTGAACCTGTGTGGTGTGATTGATACATGTACTCTGGAAAAGAGCTTACATGTACATGTATGGGTTGGAAACCTTGCATGTCTGGCAGTGAATATCATTGCTACCCTATCACTACTGATAGTGGTTGGACTGGGCCTCTGTAAAGTTTGTATTGCATTGAGTGGTAATAGTATTCACACCATTACCATGAGTTCTACCAATGCACACACACACACATGCACATACACACACAACACGTACAAAGCACATACGTACATACATACATACATACATACATACATACATACATACATACATACATTCATACATACATACATACATACATACAAATGTATAAAAGATGGAGTAAATGGAATTTAGATTTCTGAGGCAGCTTATAGGAGATGCCTCTGTACCTTAGCAACAAGTGGAAAATTGGTGTCATTGAACACAGGTTCATGTTTGGCATGCCAGCCCTGCTGTAGGGTCATGGCATGAGTGTGTGTGTGTGTGTGTGTGTGTGTGTGTGTGTATGTGTGTATGTGCGTGTGTGTGTGTATGTGTGTGTGTGTGTTTGTGTATTAAGTGCACATGGCAACACCAGACATATGTAACTAGATGTTTAAAAAAATAGGTTCAAGTTCTGTTCATCATCTCTCGATTTAACTCCCTAACAGCGGGGCTACCCAGGCCACAAAGGTCCAAACTTGTACTTTTAGTGTTTGTTTATATAGATGTATAAATGTTTAGGTGAATGGCAAGGTGCTGAGGTGTCTCTGTGTATACCCTGTCACTATGTACACTGTGTTGAGGTGTCTCTGTGTATACCCTGTCACTATGTACACTGTGTTCAGGTGTCTCTGTGTACATAGTGACAGGGTATACACAGTGAAACCTGAACATTCACAGTGTACATAGTGATGGGTTATACACAGAGACACCTCAACACAGTGTACATAGTGACAGGGTATACACAGAGACACCTCACCACAGATAAAGCACCTTGCCATTCACCTAAACATTAAACCAAGTTTTATACATCTACATAAACAAACACTACGTACAAGTTTGGACCTTTGTGGCCTGGGTAGCCCCGCTGTTAGGGAGTTAAATTGAGAGATGATGAACAGAACTGGAACCTATTTTTTTTTACATCTGGTTACATATGTCTAGTGTTGCCATGTGCACTTAATACACACACACACACACACACACACATACACACACATGCACATACACACATACACACACACACACACTCATGCCATGACCCTACAGCAGGGCTGGCATGCCAAACATGAACCTGTTCAATGACACCAATTTTCCATTTGTTGCTAAGGTACAGAGGCATCTCCTATAAGCTGCCTCAGAAATCTAAATTCCATTTACCCATCTTTTATACATTTGTATGTATGTATGTATGTATGTATGTATGTGCTTTGTACGTGTTGTGTGTGTGTGTGTGTGTGTGTGTGTGTGTGGTGTGAATACTATTACCACTCAATCCAATACAAACTTTACAGAGGCCCAGTCCAACCACTATCAGTAGTGATAGGTTAGCAATGATATTCACTGCCAGACATGCAAGGTTTCCAACCCATACATGTACATGTAAGCCCTTTTCCAGAGTACATGTATCAATCACACCACACAGGTTCACACACACACACACACACACACACACACACACACACACACACACACACACACACACACACACACACACACACACACACATACACACACACACACACACACACATACACACACACATGTACACACACACACATGTATACACACAAGCACATACACAATCAATCTCTAAATGACATCTGGAAATTCCATTAGCTACGTGTAAGGAGGTGAAGCAGATCAAGGCCAGTCTATAGCTGATGCCTCTGCCCATAGAACTCAGCAACAAGTGGAAACACTCACCCCAGATCATAATAATTGGTGTCATACAACAGGCATATTTTTGATCTTTGTGGCCTTGGCAGCCATGCTGTGTATAGTGTTATGGGTTTGGATAGGTGGTGGACAGGCCTAGAGCCATGAGCCTTACCAAAGGTTCTAGCAATACACTGAGGTGAGCTTAAGTGATGGAAATCACTGAGCCCAATGTGATAAGCAGGCTTATCATAATGGTGGGGGTAGTCAACCTATGGCATGAGATGAGTCTACACAGACATGGATGGGTCAAGATGAAGGGCAATTAATGGAATCACAGAAAGCCAGCTCAGAAACTATCTCTCCATAGCATCGGAGATTCTTCTTAGCCTGGATACATGTCTTGTATATTGAAAACCTCAACGGCTAAGGGTGATGGTGCATGGTTGTGCACCTACCTAGCTGCTGGTGCTACTCAACCTGACAAGTTAGTACTTAGAATCATGGGACATGAGCATCTAGTGAAGGCCATGGGTACATCAGTGGAAGCCAAACAGGAGCAGAAGAAGAAAAAAAATCAAAATTGCATATGAGGTAAATTAAGGACCAACAGGCTCTAATGGTGGAGGTACAAGTGTGAGTGTACCAAGCAGAATGGAGAGTGGGTGGTTTGCACTTGTGTATGTGTGTGTGTTTGTTTGTTTGTGTGAGTGGGTGTGTTTATGCATGCATGCCTGTGTGCATAAGTGTGCATTCTTGTAGTGCAGGCTCACATCTAGTAAGTGTGCTCATAGCAACAAGAGACAACAGGGAAATTAGATTATAATTAAGCAGAGGCCGGTTCTGTGTATGTGTGTGTGTGCATGTGTGTGTGTGTGATGAATGACTGCCAAAGTCATTTTAATGTGTACATATGCACACGTTTGTGATTGAAGCATGACTCCTGTGTGTGTACGTGAATGTGCGTGCATGTGCATGTGTGTGTGTGCACGTGCATGAATATGTTTAAAGGTGCAAAAGGCAACAAGAAGACCTGTTGGTAATTACCAGAGCAAGGAAAAACAAATTTACACAAATAATAAACATGTGACTGCAGTTGCAAGTGTATGCTAGTGCTTGTGTGTGGTGTGTATCTGTGTGCATGCATAAACATGCACATTAATACACAAGACAATTTAGACAAAGGTACGGCTCCAATAGAAAAAACATGTGATGAATAGGATGGCAGCTAAAAACAATGTTTGTATGTGGGTCGACAATTAGGAAATAAAATAGCAAAGCATTGATGTTGATGTGTGAATGACTGACTGCCCATGGTGTGTGTACATGTGTGTGTGTGTGTGTGTGTGTGTGCATGTGTGTGTATAAGTGCACATTGTAACACTAAATTCCCAGCTAAATATAAATTCTAGCCTGGAGTATCTTCTGGGAAAACCTCACTTTCATTCTACCCTGAGCCTAAATGTTTGGGAAAGCCTTGCCTCATTTAACTCATTCCCTCATACCCCATCTAACACATTGTCCCAAAAATATTGACACCTGGTATGGTTGCCGGTCACACATGTATATACAAAGGATGGTAGGGGTGGGCTGCAATCACTCCAGCTAAATGCCAGCTGCGTTGCTTACCATGGCTGTACTTATAAATGTATTGCTACAGGTGTTATTGTTTATACATCAATGGCAGGTAGCACCCTTTTGGTATCTACCCTTGCCTAACCACCTTACCTTGACCAGTGTCAAGGTGTGGGCTGACCAAATGGTAACCATGGTTCCAGTCACACTCCGGGTAGGGGGGACAGCACACCCACTGTCGCCTGACCCCTTTTGGGCAAACAACCAACTATGCCAAGCACACCACCAATTGGAAACTAAGCAAGATGGAGCATTCTGACAGAATTAAATGACACCAAAGGCTGTGATCTGAGGTTGTGCATGAATGTGAGTGTGTGCATGTGTGTGTGTGTGTGTGTGTGTGTGTGTGTGTGTGTGTGTGTGTGACTTATGGATTTTATTTTGTATGGATATTATTTTGTAGAACCAAATATAATTGGTTCACCAATGAAGATAAAAGAGGTTTTAGTAGGCCAATGAGAGTACTACATGTTGGTAAATACATGTAGCTACAAGGGGGTGCATGTTTGATATATATCTGTACGTGTGCAGAAGTCAAAAAGGAAGGGTGCGTTTCAGATTAAGCTAGCCCTAGGCACCGTGCACTTTCATGCTCTGCAGCGTTGTGCACGCATAAATGAAGCAGTTTGACCAAGCCAACACGCTCGATTTCTACGTGCATGCGCTACAGAGTACGTACCGTGTTGCGCAGGCTGATGGCAGCTGAATCCACGTATTACAAATCTTTAGCTTCTGCTCACTATGTTGAAGAAGCCAAGAAGGGGAACAGAACCAGACGTTTGCAAGAAGCGAAAACGCCGCGTACTAGTACTTGTTGTATATTGTATAGATGGGCGGAGACATAGTTATTGAACAGGAAGTAATTGCATTTCATGTCCTCGTAATAGATAAATGGCGCGAAACGACCGGGAAATATGCAATTACTTTGCACAGTTGTATCCCCGTAACGGATAAAGAAAAAATTAACGAACAGAACAAATCAATAGGTACAGGATCCCTCTACGTACAAACCAAACTAGGAGTGAATTGTATTTTCCTGCTGAAAGTTATGGCGGGTTTGAACCCCAAGGGGTATCGGACGTTGTAACACTGGCACGAAGCTAATGCAAGAGCCTATAATCGATTTTACCAGAGGGAAATGATGTAGTATGAAGTGTTGAAAATAGGAAGTCAATAGTGTTTACGGTTCGGGAGATGCAGCGATTTCAAAGTGAGTCATTTTTATAACTTTATAAATATAAACGCGATAGGCAATTTTCGCGTGAACTGTCCCATATATATATATATATCGACTTCGCGTTGCGAGAATGTAATAATTTATTAGTACGATATTAGTTCTTCTTTTTTTTTTTTTTTGCACTGTAGGCCTATGCAATGGAATCTGCTGACCGTATAATACCATGCAAAACAGCTTCATGTGCCTACAATACATTTGCATATACAATTTATGTTGTAAAAGCTTATGGAACCGTAGTCATTCACGGGTCCACCTTTAGAGCACTGTATGTATACGTGCTAGCTGCATGCATTATTAATTTCACATCTGGCTACTGTTGACCTTCACGCAGTCGGTAATCCTAACGAAATGCGTAGATCCGTCCGAGAGGCGGAAAACGACTTTGTCTTCTGACAAGGTCTCAAAGTTGAAAGCAAAATAAGGCTGCACACCGTTGAAGTTACCCTTCCCTTTCCTTGCACGTTGGCCGAGAGCACCAGCCTGTCTCCTGTGTTGAAGAGTGCCAGCAGCTTGAAGTAGGGATTGTTCTTCTCAGAAACTGGCTCGTAGAAGCAGATGGGCCCATTGGAAGAGGACAGCATGTTCTTGTTTGTCAGCCGTACGCTGCAATACTTCTGCCCGCGGGGGGAGAGTTACCAGTAACTCTGAAAAATAAGCATGTAGCATTTATAAATTTGTAGAATGCGACATTATATTTTGAGCTGACTAAATGTAACAAATTTGATTATATTCCCTAGCCCCCAGCATCTGGGAATTATTGTTTTGTAGAACTATATATAGCTGCATGAGAACAACCAGCAGTAGTGAAGGCCTTTTTTATGAGTACGCCACGTGTACTTGTGCATACGTAACTTACCTGTTCCACGTAGACCCGTACAGATCCAGCCCGCCGCCCAGGTTTGAGTTCATTACAATGATGTCGACATCGCCGTCGCCACAATTGACGGTTAGGATATATGTCCGCACGTGGAGTTGTTGTACGTGAGGTTGCCTGTAGACCTACAATCATTATGGCTACATCCGACATGCGGGGTAGTGCTAATTCAATTATACTGATATATGTATAAGAGACACCCTGAAATCAATAATATCTGTACATGATTTCATGTGAACCTATAATTGTGGTTTCCTTTGTACCGCACCTTGCGCTGCATGTATAGCTATTGATGTCGCAGGGGCAGCGGTATATTTGAATTATATCGATATGAATTAACTTATAGCTTTATCATGTGTTTAATTTACGTGGTAAAATATGTTTTCCTAGTGAGCCTGGTCCAAAGCAGCATCACCATCTATTAACGAGCGCTGCTTTGGTATATGGGATAGAAGGCGAGAATAATTACTCATCAATGTGGGGCAACGATCGATGTGTTGAGAGAAAATAAATAAAAACATTCTCTTCAAGCCGGCCGTAAGCGCGAGGGGATTCGTAAGCAAGGATTTTCGTTTTTAAAATTGGTATTAAAATCCGCTGCCCTGCAACATCAAATTAAGTGATCACACCCCTGACTCAACGGGCCTGAAGAGAATGTTTTTATTTACTTGTTCTCAACACAACGATCATCGCCTTGTTTCCCATACCAAATTATGGGACCGCTCTTTTTAATCGAAGTTTGGACCAGGCTCGCTAGCTGTAGGAAAATGTCGACATGTGATAATCGATAGAAATCATTTAATTCAGATCGCATTAACTGGCCGCTGCCCCTGCGACATCAATATAGCAGCTATAGCGCAAGGCGCGCGGAACAAAGGAAACCACATTGATGGGTTCCCATGAAATCATGTACTCAGGGGTGTCTCTCTGTGATTATAAATATAATTGAATAAGCACTACCCCGCATGTCGGATGTAGCCATAATGATTGTAGGTCTACAGAAAGACTATATAAATGTATTTGATGCCACTCAGTAAGTTGTGAAAGCCCCGAACCAAGGTGTTTTGAAATGTCTGTAGGACTAACTCTCTTCTTGATACTCTCGTTCTCCTTCGCCAACGCTATCGACTGGAATGGCAACAACTGGGCCTTCGGCTGCGACTTCGACGGTCATGATCTCAGCAATGCTCAGATATCCGGAGCGGAATGTGGTAAAAAGTGTGTGGATACCGACGGCTGCACCCACTTCACATGGACAACCTATAATGGTGGTACATGCTGGATGAAATCGGGTTCAGTGACGGAGGCAGACGCCTTCGAAACAAACGATCACACTTACACATGCGGCATCATTAAGCCGTCAAACAATGGCCAACTCCCACCAGCGGTCCTGACAACCTTTCACGGAGCTAACGAGGCAGGGGCATGCAAACTGCCCGCCCAAGGGTCCTACAGTGTTAGGTATGCCGTCGCCCTAGGCAACGTGCCAGCACTGGGCAACCTCAAATACACCAACTCCATGTGCGGACATATCCTAACCGTCAACTGTGGCAACGGCGATGTCGACATCATTGTAATGAACTCAAACCTGGGCGGCGGGCTGGATCTGTACGGGTCTACGTGGAACAGGTAAGTTATGTATGACATGCGGCGTACTCATAAAAAAGGCCTTCACTACTGCTGGTTGTTGTCATGCAGCTAGTTCTGCAATACAATAATTCCCAGATGCTGGGGCTAGGGATTATTACATTTTGTGTGATCAGCTCAAAATATAATGTCGCATTCTACAAATGTGTAAATGCTACATGCTTATTTTTCAGAGTTACAGGTAACTCTCCCCCCGGGCAGAAGTATTGCAGCGTACGGCTGACAAACAAGAACATGCTGTCCTCTTCCAATGGGCCCATCTGCTTCTACGAGCCAGATTCTGAGAAGAACAATCCCTATTTCAAGCTGCTGGCACTCTTCAACACGGGAGACAGACTGGTGCTCTCGGCCAACGTGCAAGGAAAGGGCACGGGTAACTTCAACGGTGTGCAGCCTTATTTCGCTTTCAACTTTGAGACCTCGCCAGAAGACAGAGTCGTTTTCCGCCTCTCGGACGGATCTACGCACTCCGTTAGGATCGCCGACTGCGTGAAGGTCAATAGTAGTCAGATGTGGAGTTAGCCATGTATGCTAGTACGTGCATGCTCTAATTATGACACATGCACTAATGATTACGATCCTATAAGCTTTCACAACACAAATAATTGTATATGCACATGTATTGTAGGCACATGAAGCTGTTTTGCGTGGTACTATACGATCAGCAGCTTCCATCCCATACGGTGCATGCCGCGCAGCATGCGTACGAATGATTTGTAGTACTGATTACGTCGTCGCAACGCGCGTAGCCCTGGTGACCAATTGGGAGGGAACGAGCAAGGCATGCAACTCCAATACTACGGTGACCCTAGAGGTCGCGAGAGAAAACAGTACAATTATTGGTTTCGTCATTGCGGGCGGATTTGAGGTTCAAAGCAAATACATGTACCAAAAGCGGTTAGCGTTACCGGACATGACTCGACCAACGATCGACCAAACAATCACGTGGTTCTATGCCCCGTTTTTTACAGCTCTTTCTCGTAAAATGCCTGGCTGGGAAATTTGTCCTAGCCGTGGCAAAGGATTGATCGAGGATGTTGCTAGTTTCGCAGCCAGACTACTGGCACAATTAAGGAGTAAATGCATGAATGGGTGTCAGGTGCCCTGAGCGAACGCAGTTTATACAACTGTTGGTTTCGTACAAATAGCATCGGGCGGTTTTGAGGTTCAAAATTAACAATACCCGCAGAGATCGCTCATACATCGGCAATCATCTTTATATGAAATTGAATTATAAATGACGTTACATGCAAAATACTATAACTTGACCTCAATGTACGCTGTTATTTTCACTGCACTTATACGATGGTATAATCAAGGTTGCATTTTCGGCAACGTAATATCAGCGATGAAACGCCAGCGATTAAGGAAGATTAAGGAAGATTAAGTAGGATGAGCTAAAGTATCTTCCAGGTAGTCAGCAATGGATCTTAAGCTTACATCAATTATTTCACCAACTCCAAGTTCATATGTTAAGTAATTTACCGTAGAAGGTTCAGGAAGAGCAGTAACTTTCAAACCTGCCATTTGAGCTAAAACTACTTCAATAATTGCATGGGCATATGTTAGTTATGGATACATGATGTTCCAGGCAGTCATGGCTCTGCGGCTCGTGGATTTACCATCAGATTTGGAGTCTATGTACTTTATCTTTGTCTCCATATTTGTACTTTGATTGAAGTACATAATTATCAGCATTGAGATTGCGCACTTGATTTTTAAAATACATTATTCCTTTTTCAAATACTTATACCAAATGTCTATGAGATCACACTATCTATTGTTTATCAAGTATCATCGATATCAGCATCAGTACACAATATGTTTGTAGAGCTACCTTTATAGAAAGGCATCTAATATTAAAGTAGGGTCATCAAGGGATACAATGTTTGAGACACTATAACATTTGAAATAGCAACTTGATTTACGTGGCAGCAAAAGCATACTTTTGATGCATTCAATTTGCTCTGTTAGGCTAAGGATAAAAGTTCAAGTTACATTAATTTTCAAAAATTTCTTGAAGGACCTAGTGGGTGAGAGAACAGGAGAGAATATAACAATGATGACAAGCTGAAATACCTGTAATCTTCATTTAGTTAGGGCAAATGTGAGGGCTATTTTGTGCATGCAGACTGTCATGCCCTCATCAGCTATACATTTGAGTTTGTATGTTGTTTGTGATTTGTGTTTAATATCGTGTTTTTATTCTTGAATAATGTACTGTAAACAATTTTAAGTTCATATTACAATGCTTGTATAAAAAATAAATAATAAATAAAATAATAACCAGTAATAACCTGTATGATGAAATAGCAGATGTCCAACACTAGAGACATTACCATTGTGTTGTACTTGCATGAGGTATGACATCCAGTCCATTGAGGAGCAGAGCATTGTGTGTCAGCTGAGGGTCAAGGTTCACTGAGAACGTGCAACGTGGTCTAAAGGGGCGGTGCAGTGTAATGGGGTGTGGTCTAAAGGAGCGTGGCATTGTAAAAGAGCGTGGTGATGCCCTCCTCCATGCTCCTAAATAAGGATACACTTCTTTGGCCTGTCTGTGAAGCCTTCACTGGCGATGCCCTTTTATGGGCCTGAGGCCAGGTGAAAATTGGTCCACTTTTCGCTGCCATAAGTGGTCCCGGTTACCAAAACTGATCCGGGTGTAGAAACAGCTCAATTCCTCAATTGTAAAGCTCGTGTATTTGTATAGGAGACAATAACAACAAGACATGCATGTCGAGCCAATTAGGCCCGAACTTGGAACATTTTAGTTTGCTAAAAGAAGTGGTCCGATCGACATCATGCAGGAAACATCCGTCGCCTTGTATACTGTAGAACAGTGCACTTGGGGATAATGGATTGTCTTACACAATTGTAATTGTGAATGTATTGTATTTAATCAGCATTTTCTAGTGCTGCAGGATGGCATACTTTCCCGTGGTGAACAGATACAATAACAACGACAAACATGCAGGTTGAGATTCCTGGCAATTAACATATGCATGCAGGCAAAAATGTTACTTTTAAAAAAAATACTTTTCAACTGTTTCAAAATCGCAATTTCTAATGTAAATGGATTGATCTATATGTGGGTCATCATTTACTTGATCCGGTGAATGGTTTTTCCATTTGTTAATTTTTCCAGATGGTCCGTACAAATATAGAGACGAATTATAATAATATATAATTTGATTATATTCCCTAGCCCCCAGCATCTGGGAATTATTGTTTTGTAGAACTATGTATAGCTGCATGAGAACAACCAGCAGTAGTGAAGGCCTTTTTTATGAGTACGCCGCGTGTACTTGTGCATACGTAACTTACCTGTTCCACGTAAACCCGTACAGATCCAGCCCGCTGCCCAGGTTTGAGTTCATTACAATGATGTCGACATCGCCGTTGCCACAGTTGACGGTTAGGATATATGTCCGCACGTGGAGTTGTTGTACGTGAGGTTGCCTGTAGACCTACAATCATTATGGCTACATCCGACATGCGGGGTAGTGCTAATTCAATTATACTGATATATGTATAAGAGACACCCTGAAATCAATAATATCTGTACATGATTTCATGTGAACCTATAATTGTGGTTTCCTTTGTACCGCACCTTGCGCTGCATGTATAGCTATTGATGTCGCAGGGGCAGCGGTATATTTGAATTATATCGATATGAATTAACTTATAGCTTTATCATGTGTTTAATTTACGTGGTAAAATATGTTTTCCTAGTGAGCCTGGTCCAAAGCAGCATCACCATCTATTAACGAGCGCTGCTTTGGTATATGGGATAGAAGGCGAGAATAATTACTCATCTATATGAGGCAATGATCGATGTGTTGAGAGAAAATAAATAAAAACATTCTCTTCAAGCCAGCCGTAAGCGCGAGGGGATTCGTAAGCAAGGATTTTCGTTTTTAAAATTGGTATTAAAATCCGCTGCCCTGCAACATCAAATTAAGTGATCACACCCCTGACGCAACGGGCCTGAAGAGAATGTTTTTATTTACTTGTTCTCAACACAACGATCATCGCCTTGTTTCCCATACCAAATTAAAGGACCGCTCTTTTTTTAAAATCGAAGTTTGGACCAGGCTCGCTGTAGGAAAATGTCGACATGTGATAATCGATAGAAATCATTTAATTCAGATTGCATTAACTGGCCGCTGCCCCTGCGACATCAATATAGCAGCTATAGCGCAAGGCGCGCGGAACAAAGGAAACCACATTGATGGTTCCCATGAAATCATGTATTCAGGGGTGTCTCTCTGTGATTATAATTATAGTTGAATTAGCACTACCCCGCATGTCGGATGTAGCCATAATGATTGTAGGTCTACAGAAAGACTATATAAATGTATTTGATGCCACTCAGTAAGTTGTGAAAGCCCCGAACCAAGGTGTTTTGAAATGTCTGTAGGACTAACTCTCTTCTTGATACTCTCGTTCTCCTTCGCCAACGCTATCGACTGGAATGGCAAAAACTGGGCCTTCGGCTGCGACTTCGACGGTCATGATCTCAGCAATGCCCAGATATCCGGAGCGGAATGTGGTAAAAAGTGCGTGGATACCGACGGCTGCACCCACTTCACATGGACAACCTATAATGGAGGCACCTGCTGGATGAAATCGGGTTCAGTGACGGAGGCAGACGCCTTCGAACAAACGATCACACTTACACATGCGGCATCATTAAGCCGTCAAACAATGGCCAACTCCCACCAGCGGTCCTGACAACCTTTCACGGAGCTAACGAGGCAGGGGCATGCAAACTGCCCGCCCAAGGGTCCTACAGTGTTAGGTATGCCGTCGCCCTAGGCAACGTGCCAGCACTGGGCAACCTCAAGTACACCAACTCCATGTGCGGACATATCCTAACCGTCAACTGTGGCAACGGCGATGTCGACATCATTGTAATGAACTCAAACCTGGGCGGCGGGCTGGATCTGTACGGGTCTACGTGGAACAGGTAAGTTATGTATGACACGCGGCGTATACTCATAAAAAAGGCCTTCACTACTGCTGGTTGTTCTCATGCAGCTAGTTCTGCAATACAATAATTCCCAGATGCTGGGGGTTATAGGGAATATAATCAAATTAATTACATTTTGTGTGATCAGCTCAAAATATAATGTCGCATTCTATAAATGTGTAAATGCTACATGCTTATTTTTCAGAGTTACAGGTAACTCTCCCCCCGGGCAGAAGTATTGCAGCGTACGGCTGACAGACAAGAACATGCTGTCCTCTTCCAATGGGCCCGTCTGCTTCTACGAGCCAGATTCTGAGAAGAACAATCCCTACTTCAAGCTGCTGGCACTCTTCAACACGGGAGACAGGCTGGTGCTCTCGGCCAACGTGCAAGGAAAGGGCACGGGTAACTTCAACGGTGTGCAGCCTTATTTCGCTTTCAACTTTGAGACCTCGCCAGAAGACAGAGTCGTTTTCCGCCTCTCGGACGGATCTACGCACTCCGTTAGGATCGCCGACTGCGTGAAGGTCAATAGTAGTCAGATGTGGAGTTAGCCATGTATGCTAGTACGTGCTCTAAATGTGACACATGCACTAATGATTACGGTTCCGTAAGCTTTCACAACACAAATAATTGTATATGCACATGTATTGTAGGCACATGAAGCTGTTTTGCGTGGTATTATACGATCAGCAGCTTCCATCTCATACGGTGCATGCCGCAGCATGCGTACGAATGATTTCTAGTACTGATTACGTCGTCGCAACGCGCGTAGCCCTGGTGACCAATTGGGAGGGAACGAGCAAGGCATGCAACTCCAATACTACGGTGACCCTAGAGGTTGCGAGCGAAAAAAGTACATTTATTGGTTTTGTCATTGCGGGCGGATTTGAGATTCAAAGCAAATACATGTACCAAAAGCGGTTTGCGTTACCGGACATGACTCGACCAACGACCAAACAATCACATGGTTCAATGGCTCGTTTTGTACAGCTCTTTCTCGTAAAATGCCTGGCTGGGAAATTTGTCCTAGCCGTGGCAAAGGATTGATCGAGGATGTTGCTAGTTTCGCAGCCAGACTATACTGGCACAATTAAGGAGTAAATGCATGAATGGGTGTCAGGGAGCATTCACAAATTACGTCACGCTGAAGGCGGGGAGGGGGGGTATCAGCCAGTGTGACGACGTATACATTAAACATACATTTGTATGGGATAATGTGTGACGAGGGGGGGGGGGGGGGGGGGTCCATAATGGTCAAAAATAGCGTGACGTAATTTGTGAATGCTCCCTCAGGTGCCCTGGAGGTCGCGAGCGAACGCAGTTTATACAACTGTTGGTTTCGTTCAAATAGCATTGGGCGGTTTTGTGGTTCAAAAATTAACAATACCCGCAGAGATCGCTCATACATCGGCGATCATCTTTATTTCAATTTGAATTATAAATGACGTTACATGCAAAATGCTAAAACTCGACCTCAAATGCGAAAATCAAGGCAAAAGTCTAATTACTACCGAGCATAGAGTACGATTAAACTCTTTTCACATGATCACGTGCTAGAATTACGACAGTGGTTGGTCCCCAGGCCGCACAACCAAAAGTTGCTGCACTGTAATTTAACGTCTCTGTTACGGGTGACAAATATTAGGGGGTTACGGAAACGTGGGTACCGTTACGGAAAGAAATATCTTGTCATTACGGTGGTATAATTAAGGTTGCCTTTTCGGCAACGTAATATCGGCGATGAAGCGCCAGCGATTAAGGAAGATGAGCTAAAGTATCTTCCAGGTAGTCAGCAATGAATCTTAAGCTTACATCAATTATTTCACCAACTCCAAGTTCATATGTTAAGTAATTTACCGTAGAAGGTTCAGAAAGAGCAGTAACTTTCAAACCTGCCATTTGAGCTAAAACTACGTCAATAATTGCATGGGCATATGTTAGTTATGGATACATGATGTTCCAGGCAGTCATGACTCTGTGGCTTGTGGATTTACCATCAGATTTGGAGTCTACGTACTTTATCTTTGTCTCCATATTTGTACTTTGATTGAAGTACATAACTATCAGCTTTGAGATTGCGCACTTGATTTTTAAAATACATTATTCCTTTTTCAAATACTTATACCAAATGTCTATGAGATCACACTATCTAATGTTTGCATCATTGATATCAGCATCAGTACACAATATGTTTGCAGAGCTACCTTTATAGAAAGGCATCTAATATTTAAGTAGTGTCAACAAGTGATACAATGTTTGAGACACTATAACATTTGAAATAGCAACTTCATTTACGTGGCAGCAATAGCATACTTTTGATGCATTCAATTTGCTCTGTTAGGCTAAGGATAAAAGTTCAAGTTACATTAATTTTCAAAAATTTCTTGAAGGACGTAGTGAGTGGGAACAGGAGGGCATATAACAATGATGACAAGCTGAAATACCTGTAATCTTCATTTAGTTAGGGCAAATGTGAGGGCTATTTTGTGCAGACTTTCATGCCCTCATCAGCTATACATTTGAGTTTGCATGTTGTTTTGTGATTTGTGTTTAATATCGTGTATTTATTCTTGAATAATGTACTGTAAACAATTTTAATTTCATATTACAATGCTTGTATAAAAAATAATAATTTAAATAATAAGTAAATAAAATAATAACCAGTTATAACCTGTATGATGAAATAGCAGATGTCCAACACTAGAGACATTACCATTGTGTTGTACTTGCATGAGGTATGACATCCAGTCCTTTGAGGAGCAGAGCACTGTGTGTCGGCTGAGGGTCAAGGTTCACTGAGAACGTGCAATGTGGTCTAAAGGGGTGGTGCAGTGTAATTGGGTGTGGTCTAAAGGAGCGTGGCATTGTAAAAGGGCGTGGTGATGCCCTCCTCCATGTTCCTAAATAAGGATACACTTCTTTGGCCTGTCTGTGAAGTCTTCACTGGCGATGCCCTTCTATGGGCGTGGGGCCAGGCGAAAATTGGTCCACTTTTCGCTGCCAAAAGTGGTCCCGGTTGCCAAAACTGATCCGGGTGTAGAAACAGCTCAATGTCTCAATTGTAAGGCTCGTGTATTTGTATAGGAGACAATAACAAGACATGCATGTCAAGCCAATTAGGCCCGAACTTGGAACATTTTAGTTTGCTAAAAGTGGTCCGATCCACATCATGCAGGGACCATCCGTCGCCTTGTATACTGTAGAAGAGTGCACTTGGGGATAATGGATTGTCTTACACAATTGTAATTGTGAATGTATTGTATTTAATCAGCATTTTCTAGTGCTGCAGGATGGCATACTTTCCCGTGGTGAACAGATACAAAAACAATGACGATTCCTGGCAATATACATATGCATGCATGCAGACAAAAATGTTACTTTAAAAAAAAATACTTTTCAACGTTTCAAAATCGCAATTTGTAATATAAATGGATTGATCTATATGTGGGTCATCATTTACTTGATCTGGTGAATGGTTTTTCCATTTGTTAATTTTTCCAGATGGTCCGTACAAATATAGAAACGTCTGGAGCAGAGAGGCTGTTCCTATTATTCCCATTTCTGTTGCCCACGTTCCGAACACTTGCATTCTTGAACGTTTCTTGTAACATCCCATGGATTCATTAGGAGGTAGAATTAGAAGGTTTGTAGAATTGTGTATCATATAAGTAGTCGGATATCATGATGGTACTCCTGAGATCCTGTCACAACAAGTGCAATCGACTGGAAAAAGCAATTACCATCAAGCCAAATCCTTGCTGTTTGCTGAAGGGCACTTTGATACAGGAACCAACAATATTAATGGCTGCACCACATGGGAGAAGGGATGGATCATTTATGATGTAGGAGAAACCCTTCTGCTGCGCATTCAGCGAAAAGGGCACTATACCTGAAGCGTCCGGAAGGGAAGCGTGAGGCGGAGAGAACACGCTACCAAAAATAAAAGGATTACCCTGACGAGAGCTGTCGTAACCCACCCCAGGAGAACGTCCAATCGCGGGCCCCACCCTACCCGCGTCCCCAGGACAACGTCCAACTGCGGCGCCAGGAGGACATGTCTAAGGAGGAGGACCAGCCTAGTGAAAGGAGGACTACCACAAAAAAAGGATTACCCCAACGAGAGCTGTCGTAACCCACCCCAAGAGAACGTCCAACGACAACTTGATAGAAGCTCTTGGGAGTTCACGGAAAATCAAAAAATTTGAAAACTCAAAAACCTATCTTGGTGACATCTGTTACCACAATTCTTCTGTTGATCAAGTTTCGTAGCTGGTATAGTGTGCCACCATCCTGCCCAGACGAGGTCTTGTAGAGCCTTCTCCACAAAACCTAGATTGATAATCAGTTGATTATTCATAGCCTTCATAAGCGACTTGCAGCTGCACTGTGGCATTACCAGATTAAGATAGTACATACCTTCATTGCACACATTTTTGTATGCCAGTCCTCAATAACTGGAATTAAGCCTTTCAAACATCCCCTTCCATTCCTCATGTTCTTACGTGCACATTGGCTGCCACAGACTCTCGCTACAATGAGTTGATCCCTACCAAGAAGTATGTGGTGGAAGTGGCATATGTTGATCTCCTCGACTCCCATGCAACCACCACTGGGTCCAGCAATATCACAGAACTCTGTGGTTCTCATCATTGGAACATACTTGTGAAGGTCATGCAAAATGTCTACCATATCACTGAGCTTTTTTTCATTCTTCAAGTATACTCCAAGAGTAACCTGTGTATGTGAGCACATTGTAACTGTACCATCTCAGGTTCAAACTTATAATATTACCACAGAAGACTTTCTGGACATTTCAGCAGTGAACTCATGTGTAATATGCTGGTTGACAGGAGTAATGTGAGAGAGTGCAGGCAAATGGTGTACCAGTATGCGTTTCATCAAGATTTTGAAGTTGTGCTTTAATGCAGACCAGGTAGAAACTTTTTACATCGATGTCCTCTACAGTTACAAGCCTTGGCATGTTTGAGAGATGCTGGAAAGAGATACGATCTTGAACTGCATAGACATGGAAGTAATGAAGTGACAAGCCTTGATGGTCAACACGCATGTGCCTAGGTCTCACTCTCTTGTCAATATTGTCACCAACAAGCCTAAAACTTAACATAGGCACAGGAGTAGGTACAGAAACTGGTGTAGAAACATGCTCTGACACGACAGGAACAGATGGGTCATGTTGGGACGCAGAGTCATCTGTATGAAAACCTACATAAAACTGCAGTTAATAAAATTCTACACACCTACCATCAATTTCAAACATTGACCTGCAACCAGCTGCCTGGACTAGGTCAATACTTGGAGCAGGGTAAGTATGTGGAAACATCTTCACGCATGACAGGAATTGATGTGTCATGTTGAGATTCAGAGACATCTGTATGTAACGCACATCTTTTTGAAAAACATAAAATATTGTACACACCTACCATCAGTATCACACATTGAACCACAATCAGCCAGGACTGGATCAATCCTTGAACTGCAGTCGGCTATACCAGTACCTTTATACATACAAGCGTACCTAAGTAAACAATCATCCCAACTCACAAATAAATCATACTTTCTATATCATCACTGAGACAGGACACATCAATTCCTATTACTTGATCAGGCTCAACAGACTCAACAGGAAAAGATGAAGAATCGGCAAACTGGTCTGGCCAAGCTGTAAGTGATTCCTCAGCAAAAATAGAAGCCAAACTCTCTATATCTGTGTCAGGTGCTGATGATGAGAGAGATGTAAAGGCATCCATGCCTGCTGTGGTTGTTAGGTTCTAATTGTGTATGGGGAAAGATTGGGACAATTAAGGGATACTCTACATGGCTGGCTTGATCATATGTAACCTATACTGAATGGTACTATAAATGATGCCAGATTTTGAACCTATTTCATCACAGTGTCATCATGACTTTTCCCCATCAGATCGAGTGCTTGTATCACAGCATTGCTACAAAGGCATACCCCCATTCGCTGTTGTATAAACCTATGGATGCATACAGAATGGTAAAGTTTAAAATTATATATAGAGTTCTGAAATTACCTGCTTTCCAGCATGCCCAGCATACAGAATAAGGTTTTGATTAACATAGCTAGACACATAAGTGACACATAGTGTATTTTGGCACTAGTTGGAGGAATGCATGATCGCAAAATCCCCATGAGTATTGGAGCCTTCACCTCAATGGTGACATAGAGGGTATCAAATGTCACTGTTTTTAAGGCTCCAATACTTCTCCCCATAAACATAGGGTCTGTGCAAATTGCCTTCATCTCTGCCTTTACACTCTTCTCTATCTTCTTCAGTAGCTGCATCCTCAGAGCTCCATTATTTAGTGAGTGCCTGGCAAATGCAACTTTGCTGTTGCGGCATAAGAACATCGCTATGTGGTTTCTTGATGGAGTTAGGGTATACTGCTTCTCGTAGTCGGGGTGAGTAACAAGAACTTGCAACCTTTAATGGCTGGCATGAAAGCTACATGGTGCATTTACTCACTTTCACCGCTGTTTGCAGCGGATCAACGGCAGTCTTCCTCTTTTTGCTGAACGAACTGTCCTCGGCGGTTGCCATTGTGCGCAACCAAGTGTCTGAAGTAAGTTCATCATTTATTTCAATTCAACTTCAGATCATAGTTTTTTTTTTTTTTTTTTTTTTTTTTTTTTTGCCCATAAACATTGTTTAATTTGTTGAAAAACAATAATAATAATAATAATGATATGCGGAAGTGTACAACCATAGTAACATCAATGTAAATCTAATACATTACAGAGGCATGCACTATATTAATTACACACTCTATATAAATTACACACTACTTGTGGTGCCCATTACAGAGGCAGCATTGCCCTGCTGGAGTGCAATGGACACTCTTTGCAGAAGGAAAGGGAGAGACTGGTGGTCATGAGTGATGCTCTGCTGACGCCTGCTGATATCCGTGAGCAAACTGAGAGCATCAGGGCCAAGGGCACCTGAGGTCTCTATTGCTACTGGGACAAAATGGTGAGATTTGGACAGCAGAGCATACTTCTCCTTCTTCCTGGCTTCAGCAGCTGTGGCTACAGCTCTAGCTTCCCTTGTGGCATCAGACATGTATGAGGCTGCAAAGGTGTCCACACAAGTAAAGTCCCAAACAAGACACTGGCCAGACTTCCATGGGGCAATGGAACAACCATCAGGTCACTTGCCATCTGATCTGCATAGGCCAATGGGCTCAAGTGTTGATGGTACGTTTATTGCTGCCAGTGACCTATGCATAATGGCATTGATAGCAACATGCCTTGAAAAACGACCCTGACTTTTAATGCAGCTGAGCCCATGAGTAGCGAGGGCATCAACATGATCTCCACAGTGGTGGCAGATGTGGGGTTGACAAAGTGGCGTACCCAGACGAAGACCAACAGCTATCCTGGTTGTGTGATCATCCATTCGCAGGCCTAGGGAAGAGACAGGGAGGGCATGCAACCAGGCCCCAGACTCTTTAGTGGCTGCAGCCAGTAACCTGGCACGAGACCTGCAGTCAGAGGCACCATGCAGGAGCTGATCATATGTCTCTTCCACATGAGGGAGGTCCCATGCCTTTTGTCTGAAAGATGAAGGAGAGACAGGAGGTGGATAGTTGTGACCCTCTCTCCACTGAGTAACAGCAGCATCAACAGCTGTGTATGGAATGTCAGAAAACCGGGCAGGCAAAATTTGGTTGATGAGGTTGTAGGAACCAGCAGCGGAGGCCAAGAAGGCAGACGGTGCAAGCTGAGAAGCTCTACGAACCCCAATACCACCAAAACAGACTGGCAGAGTAGCCTGGGACCAAACTGACTCACAAGAAAAATCGATATTCAGAACCTCACTCAGAGTGCTGCGCAATTCAGCATCATAAACAGCCAAGCACGGAGATGAGAAACAAGGAGCTGTCCTGAGGATGTACAAAATCTTAGGGATGGCAAATGAGTGGCGGAGCAGAATCAAGGCATCCTGGCTGCTCAGGAGACTGAGGCGAGATTTCATTTTCCTGAGAGCTTCCACTTTATCAAGCAATGCTTCATCAACAGATGAACCAATTGGTGAGCCCAGCAAAGTAGCAGTGTTGGGCCTGACTCTACAAAGGTCAGGTGCCAGGTGCAAAAGAGCAAGACCAGCTTGATCTGCACAGATGAGTTCTGATTTGTGATGGTTAAGCTCCAGACCAACGGCAGCAGCTTCTCTTTCAATCATCTTAAAATCATCACATACGTCTGCTTCATTGCCACCTAAAGTTGCATCATCAAGGTAGAATATACGAAATTCAGAATGTAACATCTGTGTCAAGGGAAAGATAACAAGGCAAAACAACAAAGGACCAAGAGGGTCACCCTGTTGTACCCCTTCAGCAGAACTGATGATGGTGTCATGAAAAAAAAGGGAAGAAGAGGTTGAATAGCAGGAGTAGATAAATGGGAACAGCTCAGGGGTGTGTAGCTTAACAGCTTCAAGCATTTTATCTCTCCTTATGCTATTAAAAGCATTCTTGAAGTCTAGTTTGAGGATGACATGATCTGGATGTAGGTTAGCAAGGTAACGTCTATAGCTGAGTGGGCAGCAGCTTCTGCACCCAGCGAAGTACCATACCCAAGTTGAACTGGGGATAGTAAAGCACCCATGCGCTCCATAACTGCCATGCTAGCACACTTAGCAGCTAGACGACGAAAGGTACATCCCACTGCAATTGGTCGCAATCCACCATCTCTTTTTTTCAGGGCTACCAATGATGCACCGAACAAAAAGGGACGAACTATGACAGGAGTGTTTCCAGACAGGACAAGGTTTGTAAATGCAGTAAGGCTGCGGAGGAGAGACACACCACCTGGACCAGCTGTGGAGCTGGTAAGGTCTAACAGATGTTGGGGGCGAAGGCAGTCAGGGCCACCAGCAGAGCCTTTGGGGAAGGAACGGATAGCTTGTCTGATATCACATTCATTTACAGACAGAACTCCCTCCAAATCATCAGGAGGTGATGGTAAAGTAGTTTCAGGATGTGCAGCTGGATGCTTGGATCTCAATGCTGCTATGGTGGTAGCATCAGGATCTGCAAAGGTGTCATCTGAACAGGCTAACCTGACAGCGCCTCTAAAGTCACCTTCCTCGAGTTTGGCTGATACTCTATCCCCCAGTAGATCGGTATTGTCTTTCATCATTTTGGGGCCGCAGGAGGGTTTGAATCTTGTTAGTGGTTCGTCGCATTCATCATTAAGTTGGCGATTAAACTGAGTGGTTAATGACCAACGGCGACCACCGTGCTTAGGTACCTTTAGGCATCTGCTGGCAAAGTATAGAAGGCGCGTCCAGGACGATATGTCATTAGCTGACACTACATCGTCCAAGATGGAAGACAATTTCCCTGCCGCAGAATTGCGCGAAGAACGCGGGATCTTCTTTAATACTCTGACTCGTGGAGGGGCTTGAAAAGGTGTTTGTGTGACAGTAGTGGACACAATTGAGGACGCAGAGGTGGATGGTACACACAATGATGTGGTAGGTTGGATGGGCGTCAAATTGCTGGGCATAATACCTGAACCTGGACAGCGGCTCTGGACTGGGCCATGAGTGCGGATGGTACCATCTAACTTAACAGGCATGATGCAAAGACAAACAGAACACGCAGCACGTATGCGTGTACTTTCAGACTGTGGACCCAGTTCCGTAAGCGATTGGTCAACGGCAACAGGTTGTTCTGTTGTCGTTGTAGTTGAATTATCGGGACCAATGATTGTATTTGTATCAGGAGAAGCGTTTGTTTCTAACGACAGCTTCAACAGCTGGTGAGAATGAAGTGGTTGGGCATGTAGCTGCAGCTGTTGTACGTTCGAAAACAGTGATGGTTGTTGTAGCGGTGTAGACTGGGACACTGAATGCTGTCGATTGTGCCTGTTGTTACAGTGGCCATAAGCCACGAGGCCACAAGTTGTACAAGGATTTCCCAATCTTGCACATACGCAGCGTGTACAGCGCGCGTGAGTGCCATTGCAATCGCAACAGCGTTTACGTCGAGGATGAATGGGCGGGTCTTCATTGGAAAACGACATCTCGATCTTGATCTCGATCAACCACAAACTGGTGGAAAATGATCAAACCGCACTGCACCGCAAACCGCACTGCACCGCCATTTTCCTCTTAATAATTGTTAGATTATTAATACAACTGATTTCACAGGAATACGCAACATTGGCTTCTGTTCATTCCATGAAGTTAAAGTCTATTGATATGGTGCCGCTTTTGGTTTTTACTGATGACACAAGTGGTAACATCCAAAATTTGACTCTTGGTGTTTCCAGCTTGCTGGTCTGCCTAAGAAAAAAAATACTAACCTGCAAAACATTCATTTCATATGTAGTTCCAACAAAGCACCAGTGATGGAAATGACTAACCCTTTAAACAGTTTCTAGCACTTGAGGATGGCATTGTTCTTTTTGATGATTTACTGCAGCGTGATGTAATACCTGTTGAACCTCTTTTGTGCGTCCTGTGACAATCCTCATGCTTCACAGTTGTGCAGTCAAATAAGTGGCCCTTAATGTCGTGAAGGGGTTCCACTGGAGAAACTTCATAGCGTTCAAGATGTAGAAATTCAAGTGGTTCAGATGGTCTGCTCTATAAATAATGCAGGGACACTGACGATTCCTATTTTGATCTCCTCAAAGGCTTTGTCCAGTTTTCCCTTTTATACCCCTTTAAGCCAATTCTATTCTTAACTGTGCAATACTAAGTCCATCAAAAGGTGCTGAACTGTTTTTTCCCCAAATTCAAATTCAGTACACATTCCTGTCTTGAAGAACAGTCTTGCGCTTCTCTAGCAGTGCACAATGTCATCAAACAACATTGACCGTGCACCACAACCAATGCAGCAATAATTACCTCCAACCGAATGACCCGCCTCAAATTGCTGAGCAGGACCATCGCCATGTAAAAAAACAAAGCACATCTTTTTATCCCAGGCCTTTGGATGTGAACCTGTCTAACGCAGCCACCTTTGGGCCAAGAATAAGTGGCTTGTTTAGACAGGAGAATGTATATTCAATGCAGATTGTTCGGGACATAATTATGTGGCCGGCATGCAATGGTGACCGGCCAAACTCAGGTGACCGTTTAGGCAGGTTCGACTGTACATTCATTCCCATTTTCTGGATGCATTCTCTTCTGCATTCTAAGAACATCCTCTGGTCTTCAATACTAGATGTAGATCTCCTCAAATGTGAACTTTTGGGCATTCTACCAGTGACAGTACATCAATTTTTTTCCTGTATGCAGCAATACTTCCTCATCGGTGATAAAAAGCTGGGCCGTAAATAGTGGATACTAAATCCAGTAGTAGTCCATGCCCACATACACTTGAGAGTGGTCATGCCAAATTTAAGGTGCCTGATTGTTCTGCGACTGTGCTCTGTATTTCATTGTAATATCCCAAGTTCTTCATGCTTTTCTAGTAATTTTTGATGTCTAAAAGTTCTATCTTTCTTGCATGTGTTTTTTTAATGACTTTGTGTTTTGTGTTTTTCTTTGATGACTGTGGTTATTATTTATTTTGAACGATTCGCCGCTCCTTTCAACAACTTTCACTCCCATCTGTATAAAACCTTTTTTACCTCATCTGAGAGGATATTTTTGTAGAAACTTGATGGCTTTTTAATTGGCATTGTAATGCCCTCTGATAATTTCTTTTTCCCCCCCGTGGTGCTCTCTTTACATCACTTCTACATGCTGCTGGTTTTTTGCGTCTAAAAACTTTCACTACGGCATTTTGTCCTCCATTTTTCTGCACCAACCCATGCCTTCTTGCCTACTTTATTAAATACAACAGAAGTCAGTTTGCAGCCATGAATATGCTTTTGGACTGCTTTATCTGATGGTTTTGTACAGTATATTGGTTTTCTAAACCTTATCATAAGGTCGCCAGCTTAGCCTGTTTTCCATTACTAATTCCAGGGTAGCATCATCCATCGCTTTTTTGATCCAACTCTATTTTTTCTGGTTTCATGGAGCTGCCTTATTGTTGATGACTGTGTGGTAATTTGTGAGCTAGGTGTGCATGCTATTGAAGACTGAGCACTCTACCCGAATTTTTATAAGTACAGGTTGCATTTAGCTGGTTGAGGGTACTAATATGCACTTTTTTTTGGAGAAGACAGCTATGAAGAGTTTAATTTGCATCTCTTCATCTTTTATTTTATAACCTTTCATGTTGGAGTGCATGTCATGGAGCATTTGCTTATACACAATGCTTTTTTTTTTCACCCTCACTGTCAATGCAGTAGTGGAGAATATACGGTTCTCATGGAAACTGGATTCCACTTTTTGTAGATTTTAGACATTTTTACTACGAACGAACGAGGGAATACCATATCAGAGTAATCAATGAACTGTGGTTGTACTCTTCTGTAATATATGGTTGTATCCAGTGTTTTCTTCCTTGTGTACTGCTTCTGAGTGATTGTTCTCAGGATAGCTACTGCATAGTTGCAGCTAATATCACTCATTCCTTATCACACATTACAACATTTGTAAACTGTAAATTTTTCCTATAAAACAGTACATATAACTAGAAAGGCAATTAATATGCCCATTATCAAAGATCTATCTGACGTCTATTTACAATGTATGATGCATGGGTAGGCATGGGAACTGGTGTGTTGGTGTGTATAGGGTGTATGGGGAGTGCATATACACTCATATACACACTTCCCACACACATCTTACCCCTCCACACACCCTACATGCTTGCTTCTGAAAAGAACCATTTTTACTACCGCCCACTTCTTCAGCCATAACTGATAATAACTGATTATAACAGAATTGTTTTTAAAAAATTGATCCGAAAATGGTGCGATTTTTTAAGCCTGATGTTTAGCAATCAGAAGTCGAATGGAAAAATGAGCTGTCAATTGTAAAAAGGGACCCAAGCAATGCACTAATCATCATTCAGAACAACTGAGTGCTTCGTTTAGCATGAACCGACCGCTTTAAAAGCTACGTATCAGTCAAAAATACACGAACGGTTTACCGGGTTCAGAATCTAGCTTGGTCTGATGACTAATGGGTTGGTGCTGAAGCTACATCCCAATAATCATCCTGATCCGTTATCCCTGAGTGAAAATATATAGTTGAATCAGTTGACAAGACTGGGGTCACTGAAATCGAAAGAACAGCAAGAGCACAGTTATCCTTTGCTTGCAAGCTGAACTAAAAGGGCCATTGCCTGTCTGGTCTACTTTTTGCGCATCTAGTACAACAAGCAGTGTTCCATTTCTTGGTCTAACCCGTGATCAGTATAGTATGTGTGTAGTATTTGCCATGCACAAACTAATCAATGCTCAGATCAAAACAGTCACTTCGGCGGAGGCTACGGAGCACATGGGTGAGGAAGAACCACACCTTGTTGATGACACAATCAGTGTCTTCTCAAGGCTGTTGGTCGAAGCACAATCCAGCATTAATTCATCATGCACTGCAACGATTTAGAGCAAGTGAGAGCCTAAACTACTGTCTGACAAAGAAGAGCTAGGACTTGCTACTTGCTACTGCTGCTCTATGGCTAAAGGAGCGCGGCCTCCCACTTGACATTTTCCAACTAAAGCATTGTGCCAAGAAAATCGCAGAAGCAAGGGGCAAAATTTTTAAAGGTACATGTAAGTAGGGCCTGCCCAGTGATGAATGGTTCCATGCTTTTATAAATCGAATGTCTGTGAAGCATGAAACTTAGAACCCCCAATATCTTGTCTCGATTAAGAGCTGTAGCTGGTAGCGAAGACAACCTATCACACTATTACCAACTCCTGCAACAAATAGTGAATGACCACCATATTGATGTGTCCACCAGCATTGGCAATCTTGATGAAACATTCGTGCGTTTTAACCTAAAGTGCAGAAAGATAATTACTGAATGCACTGGAAAGACTGTCTACCAACCAATAAAGTTTAACCATTGTTAAGCGCAGTCAACTCGAGCGGACCACGCGCATGCGCTTAATATCAGCCGCCGGGCATAAAATTAAAGGGCCCCCCGATTTTGCTAGCGACTCACGTCTTTCCTGTCCTGGCGAGCTGAAAAGTTATTCGGTGATATGGATTTGTCTGAGGCCCCTTTCACAGCTGCCCAGAGGGAGTGGCTGGCGCAGAATCAAAATCTGCGAAGGCAATTCGATTCCTGCTGTCCCAAAGAGACCGCCGCTCCCCCCATCCGGTGGATAGGACCGCTGTTCTAGCAACTTGTGTCTGTCCGCGCCCTCTCAAAGGGACCTACGCTCCCTCCTTGCACTCTGTGGTTGGGATTGCTGTCCTCGCAACTTGCATGTTGTCACAGCGGGCCTATGCATGCCCCTGCATTCCGAACGGGTCTGCCGCTCCTTCGGCATGCACGTACTAGACTGCCGTTCTAGATACTGTAAGTGCCATGGTGCCCTTGTTGACATAGCTGCAGTGTGTGATAGAGGGCACTGTACAGCTTGTGCTCATAGTTATTGGCTTTTTCTTTTACAAGGATCACTTAAATAAAAGGATCGCTTAAATAATACCATTAGTGGGGAAAAGGGGGTTGGTGGGGGAACATCATTGTTATTAGTGGGGGAGGGAAGGAGATATCATTACACTAATGAGGGCTATCTTTTGCCATCACTCTTTTAAAGGGAGGGGAGAGGGGATTTCCTCTACACTCAGACCTAATGTTGAAAATATTACCCTTCCCTCCCCAACCGTTTTCCATGCATCCTTAAGGTGAGCTGTGTGTGTTGTGTGTGTGTGTGTTGAAGGTGAGCTGTGTGTGTTCTCGCTGGCACTGAATTTGCATGCTGTACACATGCACATGCAACAAAAAAATACAAACATACATGCAGAGACGCATGCGGACACGCACTTGCTCACGCATTAGTAGTACTTGCAATCCCATGGTACTTTTTGAAATACTACCGGTGAGCTCCAACAAGAATAGCTACTTACCCAAAACGCTCAAAGACGAAGAAGCACCCATCTTGCTCCACTGTGTGGATGCACCGTATAGTCGACACTTTCTGAGTGCCCAAATGATGAATAAATCAATCCAGGGATCCTTAGCTGTTCTGCTATGCTATACTAATAAAAATATTTCATATCAAGCGTCACACGCATATAAATATTTATGATATACGGTATATGCGGTTGCGCATGATCATTTTTTCAAGTGTGAACAAGCATGTACCTCACTGTCATAGAAGCATTAGACTGGCTGCGAAGAAATTTTTGTGGCAGATTTTGAATGTAACAGTGTTTTATGATATAGATATTCATTTCAAGCGATTAAAAAGAGAATAAAATAGATGGAGACACTGTAATGATGTATGCGCAGGTTGAATTAAAGGAAGTCAGGCACGCATTCCCGGCCATGACGGGAAATCACACACATAACTTCATTTGACTTTGAGGCGAAACATGATAATACTACACTCGCTGTGTAAATATATATATTCCCATCCGCTTTTTAATTTTGTTTTTAGTTTTTCGCTTCAGAGACGGCTGGGTATGCAAGTCATGGTGAGGTAATAATATTTCTAATAAGCACCCATATTTATGTTTTATTGTTTCTTTCTTTCATGAAGGCTTACATAACTACTTCAATAAACACAGGTTCAACAGCATTCAGATGGAGTTTGTCAGGAATTCGATACGCCAACACACAGTAGACATGTAAGGAAAAAAGTGTTTAATTGATCATAAAGGCACTTAGGTCATTAAAAGCATATTTCTCTATACAGGTTCTACAACACACTGATAGAGAGGATGATATTCATGAGTTGATGGAGACCAACAGTCTGGTATGTGTTAATAAGTACTGAATTTATAATAAGCGTCCACAAAATACAAAGCAGCCATGTAAGGGAAAGGTGTTTAATTTATCATAAAGACACTTCTGTCATTAAAAACATATATATTTCAATATACGTGCAGGCCAGTGATAGTGATGAGGCTAGTGATCATGAGTTGAGGGAGAGACCCACATTCAGGTATGTGTTGTACTGAATTTCTAGCAAGTTCCAATTTCTACCCATAATAATGTTTTATATTGATGAATTCAGGCACTTATGTAACTAAATGTATATTTAAATATACAGGCTCGATCGACAAGACTTGAGTGATGTACGATTTGAGTGGGCCGACTGACTCAGAATGAGGTATGTTTTTAAAAAAGACTGAATTCCTACCAAGAATCATTTTTGTATACTCAGATAACAGAAAACACTAGTTGAGGTAATTTGTTTAGTGGGTTAGAAAAATTGTAAAGCATGATTGTAAAACTATTTTTAAATGACTACCAATATATTTACATATGCTGCATTTGACTTTACTGTCACATCACCGCTAACCTCAAGTAATTTACCTGAAGCGAGTGTGACAGCAGGGTCTGCAGCCTTGGCAGCAGAGGAAAGAAAGCATAAGGCCAACTCCAAATGTGCAGAACTGGGTTGGGTATGCATCCCAATAGCTGTGGAGACCTATGGGTGTTGGGGCACTGAAGCAAAGTGGGCAATATCACAGCTAGCCTCTCGCTTGGCCACACGTCAGAACTGCCCAAAGTCTGCATCTGTCACAGCCCTATATCAGAGGTTGAGCATGACCCTTGTTAGGGCAAATGTGAGGGCTCTGCTGTCAAGGGCCACCTCAGACACAGGCTACTGATATATTATTTAGTCTAGGTGGTAGGTAATTTAACGGTATGTGCTTGTTTATCTGTATTGTACAAGATTTTGACTTGAATATTATATATATCCTATGCAAGAATGTTTGTTTTAATTATTTCATTTATAGGATTCAGTCATGATGGCATCCTCCAACGGTGCTAACCCTCGGCCTAAACCAAAGAGAGCTGAGCTACCCCTACCCCCAGATTTTTCGCTTCCTGTAAATCATCATCCATCAATTATGACGGGACTTGACGAAGGATATTTGACTAGCCATCAATAATCTGATTTACTGACACAAATTTCTGGGGCCATTTTCGTCCACAAATCAAAACCAACTAAGGAGGAATACGATAGAGTAATCAGACTGATGTATAAGAAGTGGCCATTTCTAGACAGCTCATCAACACCCAGAGTAAGTCCATGCAAGAGTTAGAGTTACAAAGTATACCACTTTATTTTTCAGGGGTATATTTAAAAAATTCTACAACAAAGAATGGCGTATAAAAGAGGAACGTCTGGACGACAAAGTGCCAAAGGAATTACAAAGTCTAAACTCGTTCAGAAATCCATCTACCCACAAGTGCCTATAGATGCATTCTTGCCTTCAGTTGAAGACCTTACGCAGTTTGAGGAGTCCAATAATTAGATCATCAAGTCCTTGTTTCGGACCGGACAAGAGAAAGATAAGAAGGAAACTGTGGCCTTGCTTATGGCTAAAACGTATCCCATACAGCGCTACAAAATACAAACCAGTCCAGAGAATGTCTCAAGAACGATTGAAATGTTCCCTGGGTTGTGTCACATTGGTGGTGTAAGTGTTACTTAAATATACTACAAATTATTTCTACAGATATTGAAAGAAGTGGACATGTTAATGAAGAAAAAGATTGGTATGGTCCCGAAATGGAAGGCAGTAGTAAGGAACATATGCACAATATATATATTTAATTATATATACATTCTTTTTATTACCCCCTTCTTGTGCTTATCCCTCAAGCTATCCTTCATTTCTCATCGTATCTTAAATCCTTTTACTAATAATAAAGCCTTGTAATTTTATCATTTTTAGAGTGCATAGAAGTCAAATTTGGAAAAGGGACTATGATTTGCAAAGGAAATGACATAATAACTAGCTGCAACCAAAAATGCCTGGACATTTTAAAGAAAGTGAGAGGAAACTCAAAGTGAACTATATATAACATTGAAAGGAATGCATTTTTGTATTTGTAATTTTTGGTTAGTACATTTATATATATGAATCTCGTACAAGAAAGCTTTAATATATCTTTTAAGAAGAGATTAGAAACAGCTGCCACGGAAAGGTCAGATTCAAATGCTCTTGGTGCCGTATGGGATCAAATGCTAATTCAAGGTGAGATATAATATTTTACTATTTACATCATGATGCTACATACGTACTTAATTTTTAGATCAAAACATATTGGCATTTGTTCTACAGTTTTATATGGTGCCTGATAGGCACTCGTCTGCCGATTATACACGAATTTTGTATTTGACGTCTGTAAGTTTTGGATATTACCATTACTCTTTGTGATGCTTGTAAATCACGTTTTACTCTATAGGCAACAGAAAGTGTGCACGAAATAGAATCAAAAGGTCTGATTCAGCCCTTGATAGTAGTAATGACAGGAGGAAAGTCTGCTGGTATAATGGTGGAGCAAGTTGATGTGCAGAGTGAAGATAGAAGAAGCAGTGCCTGTCTTCATGGCAGTGTTTTATGTTTTTAACATAAAATACACATAGCACAGGAGCATGGCATTGAAGGGCATAATAAAGGACAAATACTGGAAGAATGTGCAGCAAAAAATAGGACAGCAAAAGTAAGTGCACAACGTATTGTAACAAAGCTAAAAAGAAATTCACTGGAGGAAAGGTCTCAATCCCAGTACCTCCAAACACTGAAGTTATCCCAGTTGCATGGGGGGAAAATGGTTGATTCAGAAGACGTTAGGCATACCATGCTCACCTTATACCATCACAAGTTATAGAAATGACAAGGGGAGGATAACAGTGGAACACAAGAAAATAGAAAGTAAAAATGATTCAATTACATGACGCTTTGAGAAAAACAGGAAACGTACATGCATATATACAGTGGATTCAAAACTTGATGGTAAGGAAATTGAGGAATTGCAAAGTGCAATTATGGTGTTTAGACCACAATTTAGATGAAAATGTAAGCATTGAAGAGCTCAAACGTATGCTGAAAACAGCACAGCGCACAAGGACATTGGCATTTTGGCATGACCATGCCACCATTTTAGGACAAGGGTACATATTAATGACTGTGCATGTCATATATGATACAGCTGTATGTATGCAAGAAAAAAGCGGCAACACTCAAACTGTAGTTGAACCGTTTATATACCTATTTGGTCTAAATTCGTCCACAATAGAAGACCAAGCAGGACTCATAGCAGACAGGAAGGAGTGCTTAAGAGGGCTTAACGATCCAGTGATAGCATCAAATTGAGCACCTGTTCACAATTAGATTCTTTGTTGGTGAACATCCTGCCCAGCAGTTGAAGGAGGCACACAAGTTGGAGGTACATACTAATGTGGAGCCTGTGGATGCAAGGACATATGAATGGATGATCAAGCCCATGCACTGCACTGCAAGACCCGCTCACTGACAGATTTGCATGCACTTGCAATTTGAGGCAAGTTGGATAAGGTACCATGTAATGTTAAGCCTCTATATGTCCCTGATCTCCTTGTCAATGACATTTGAAAGGAGCTCAATGCTTGAAAAATACATGTGGATACCACACAACCATGTGACCAGCTACAGAAAATCCTGCAAGAAATCTTGCAAGGTGACCCCCCATAACCAGCTACATTGACACTATGCGTGTTCGGTTGTCTACAACTGTGGCCTCTCCATTCCAACAGGACTACAGTCACGATAGCCGCTCTGCTCCTATTGAGGTAGAATCAGAATCAGATGAAGGAGTTCAAGAGGTGAATCCTTTTGAAGGGTGATACGTTTAGCATTTGCAATCAGTTGTGAACATGTGCAGACCCCCACCTTATAAGCATTCAAGAACCTCACTTGGTGGTAGCAGCCAAGGTGGACAATCACGGACCTCAGTCAAGTGTCCCATATGTTTGGAAACAGCGGAACAAGTATGTGCATGTCGTATTTGAGTTTACCTGTGTGTGTGTGTGTGTGTGTGTGTGTGTGTGTGTGTGTGTGTGTGTGTGTGTGTGTGTATGTGTGTTCAAACCACCCCCATTCTATTCTTGTGCAGTTTGAGAAATCAGGCAGGAGGCTGGTGGCAACAGTGCACGGCCATTTTAAAATGTGTGTATTCAAACCTCAATTACATTGCAACATGCCTGCTCCACTTGTTGTAAAGAACTTACCCTTACGGAGTACGTTCAAAGGGTTCCCTCACTGCTGCTGCTTCATCCAGGAAAACAGCTGAAGGATAATTTAGAGCATTACACGATCCTTGCATGTGAACCCCTACATGATCTAAAGGGCCATTTCCTCAACCTGTTCAAAGAACTTCCTAGTGTACTTCCATCTTGAATGTGTTCAATGTATCAAAAAGTGCCCCATGGCGAGACAAAAAGAAAGCAGCCGAATTACGTGCAACTGCAATACAAGTTTATCAAATGATATGTACATGCGAATCAGACTGGAAAGTGAGGGCACTTGTAGAATCTATTGCAAGAATCTCTGAGATAATGTACGATAATGAGACTGAACACTCTCACAAAATGGTTCTGCGTTTATATAACAATGTTTGGCTCCACCATGAGCTCTGTTATGATATATTTCAAATACCAAAATCTAGAAACGCATTACTATTTGGTCTCTATTGACATTCAATAAGTAGGCATGCGGCAGAGCAGTATGAAATTGTATGCCTAAAATCAGCCAACACAGAAAATCAAGAAAGATTATTTGGGAAATGTCAACGAACAGCAGAAAGTGTTACAGACACCCTGCAAACATCATCACTAATATAATGTTCTGCACACAAGCAAAACAGATAGGTACTACAACAAAAGTGAATGGTGACACAATTGTAAGCAAAGCAGAAAAAGGCATACTTGAATACACTGGTACGCACGTTCCAATTGAGTTTGTGACTGCACATAGGGACAGCTGGCAAGCCCATTTGGAAAAAAATAAACCCATTTTCAGGCCCATAGGCTTGGGAGTCGGTGGACCCCTCCTGCTCGTCCAAGTTAGTTCCGTTCACCAAGGGATTGAACTAATTAATTATGGTTATACACATGTGATATGATAATCTTGCGCTAGTGCAAGATGTTAACTTTTAGTCTTTATTACCATGCATTAATTAATGAGTTCTTGCATCGTGCACGTACGTACATCTGATTCTAAATGGGTCACCCATAGCAACGAAAAAGCAGCCAAGATATGTCAAAGGTTAGATAATTTGTTTTTACCCTGTCCCGTTGCCTAGAATAGGAAGACATGTTCAGCAGATGATCAAACCCATATACTCTAACCACAAGCGGCACAAGATAAGGAAATGTCAGTGAAGATTGATGCGGACAAAGTTGAAGACTTAGAGAATATGCCAGTCATACAAGTAAAAGAGCATACAATAGTATCTATACATCCAAGCCATACCAACGAAGACGAAGACCATCAAGTTTGTGAAGCAGAGAAAGCGTTAGAGGCTGAGAACGCACGATGCATTTGTCTCAACTCCAACAAGTACAAGAAGACAGGCTCTATCCACAATGCTGCAGCACCCACCAACGTCCAAGGTAGTTGGAACAACTGTGGAGGTACTTCACACAATGTTAAGAATGGCAAGGAGTGTGCGGAAGGATAATTACTCCTTCTAAAGGCGAGGGAAATGAACTCCGGTTCCGATTCAATGAGGAGTTGGCAGAGCGGCAAAGGCGATCGCGGAGTCAGTGGAGGTGCCGCTCGAAGGAGCAACTACAGTGGGTGGCTAGAGAAATGAGCGAAGGTATGACGCTTCTTACCCGCAGGCAGAAGCTCATCAAGTTTGCCGATCAATCCGAATCAGGCTGGGCCGATGTCGATAAATACGAGGATGATGATCTGGCCGACGATTCAGAAGATGAAAAGCGGATGGAGAAAGCAGAGAGGCTGGCCGGAAAGAAGCTAACTAAGAAGCATAAGATGCCGGAGGCCAGAGGGAGGGACGACCTCGTGAATTCCGGGGTAAATGCTAGTGGAAGGAGTAGAGGACATTCATACCCAAGGCGCCATTCGCTGACTCGGCGAAGGCTGCCAAGCCTAAGGCATCGGCCCGCTTTCCCTTGGGCTCATGTTTCCAGTGTGGAGACCCAGGCCATTCGAGGAAGGAATGCCCCAAAGTGGATGTAGGTGTTGCGTATCCTTTGCCCATATGTGAGCACGTAGTGCATGCTGAGGGAGAGATGGTAAGTGTGCCTCATTTACAAGAAGTGCAGTGTGATGAGACTGGGATAAGATGACCTTACCTCTTGTTTGCTTACAGGGAGGTGCCCCAAGCATCAACGGGGTTTTCTCCGTTCCAGTTGCTCCATGGACGGGATGTGCGAGGCCCTTTAGACGTTTTGAGGGACACCTGGGAATCAGGTACAGCCAGTGATGAGAATGTCATCACTTATAACTGTTATGTCAACGAGGGAGAAGCTCAGCCAGATGGCGGAAGTAGTGAAAGAGAACTTAACCAAAGCCCAATTTCATCAGAAGACCTGGTATGACAAAAGGGCGCAGCTTCGAGAGTTTAAGATGGGAGATTTGGTCTTGGTTCTGCTTCCAACGACCTCCAATTTGTTTATAGTGGAACATCGCCCCGGAGCTCAGAACTTGAACACAGATGCCCTCTCAAGATATCCAGCAATGGCATTGCTGCAGGAGAATAGGGAGAAAGTGTGAGAGCCCAGACCTACGGGTATGCGCTTTACATAACTGAATGTGTATTTAAGTGTATTGATTGTATAATTATGGTGGGTTTCGGGAATTTTATTGAACTACTGGACATGGGCGTCTCGTGGAGCATTGAGTCGGTGCTCGTGGCTTCCATTGTGCAGTGACAGACTGGCGGCTACCAACCAGCTCTGTCACAATGATACTCAAGGTTTTTGTTTCACCATACAGTAGTTATTGATGGTCCCAATGTATTCAAAAAATAAAAAGTTTGAGTATCGATAACCCCTGGGCACCATGCGCCGCTAAACCTGAAGCTTAAGTCGCCTTTTTTTTTAAAACTTGGTTGATTCAGCTCTAATCTAAAGTAAGTGGTGTTTACATAGTAGGGAGTAGTATTACAAAATCGTCTTACCACGGCTATCCAAACTTTTTATATTAGCTACAGTGACTCAGCACTACATGTGTATTGTTGTCACACCTTTAAATTGTGCGTTAGTTGGGATGGGATCAATGTTTAGCAATACGCTTCCTGCGACGAATCTAGCCACACTACCTGCCACCGACCTAGCCATGCAACCTGCCACAGCTACCAATCCACCATCTTAAACAGAACTAGACACGCTACCTGCCACAGGCCTAGCTGCGATACCTGCCACAAACCTAGCTGTGCTACCTGCCACAGGCCTAGCTGCGCTATCTGCCACAGGCCTAGCCGCGCTACCTGCCACTGGCCTGCTAAGAAGAGAGGGAGGCCGCCCAAGAAGAAGAGATGACAAACAAAAACATTGCTGATGCAAGAAACACACCCTCCCTCTACCAAAAGTCCATTGTGTTCAAGTACATTAGCTGCGCTACCTGCCACAGGCCTAACCGCGCTACCTGCCACAGGCCTAGCTGCGCCACCTGCCACAGGCCTAGCTGCGCTACCTGCCACAGGCCTAGCTGCGCTACATGCCACAGGCCTAGCCGTGCTACCTGCCACAGGCCTAGCCGTGCTACCTGCCACAGGCCTAGCTGCACTACCTGCCACAGGCCTAGCTGCGCTATCTGCCACAGGCCTAGCTGCGCCACCTGCCACAGGCCTAGCCGCGCTACCTGCCACTGGCCTGCTAAGAAGAGAGGGAGGCCGCCCAAGAAGAAGAGATGACAAACAAAAACATTGCTGATGCAAGAAACACACCAGGCTCCCTCTACCAAAAGTCCATTGTGTTCAAGTACATTAGCTGCGCTACCTGCCACAGGCCTAACCGCGCTACCTGCCACAGACCTAGCTGCGCCACCTGCCACAGGCCTAGCTGCGCTACATGCCACAGGCCTAGCCGTGCTACCTGCCACAGGCCTAGCCGTGCTACCTGCCACAGGCTTAGCCGTGCTACCTGCCACAGGCCTAGCTGCACTACCTGCCACAGGCCTAGCCGCGCTACCTGCTACACGCCTAGCCATGCTACCTGCCACAGGCCTAGCTGCGCTACCTGCCACAGCTAGCAGGTTGAATGGCAACAAATCATTATCACCAAGAGGCAATGCAATTATTCAATGTCTCTTGAAAAACCAAAACTTAGAGTGCTCCCGGGTATTATGACGAATTTTAATCGGAACTTTAAATACATCTTGAAGTATGTGCTTCAAAGGTATTTCATATTGTACTCACATCAGTTTCCAACGACTAAAAAAAAATGGCTTCGATAGACCATTCCATTGTGAAGTTACTAGGTGATATGTCACTACCACTCGAAGAAATGTTTTCTAAAAAGCATCACGTTTTCTTATAGTTTGAGAGGAGTACAAAACAAAGTTATATTTAGTAGTAGAGTTATTGAACACCTCCTGAATGTGGAAATTGAAGTGTTGTTAGCAGCTTGTATATGAGCATGTCTTGTGGGTTTGATTGGTCGGTTGTAGAGGGCGGTATTTTGCACCAATATCCAATAAAAATTGACATTGTGTACCATAGAAAAGGTGACTAGACTATCAGTGACCAGTTTGAAAGTTTCCCGACTTTAGGCAGAGATGGAGAAATGTGATAAATCCCAATTATTCATTTTGTAGTGCCAAAATCAGCAGCACTGACCAGCCTATTCTTTTTAGGTCCACCATTCCCTATAATACAAGATTTAAAGATCTATGTATGATTTCAACATATCACCGTTCAAGGGGGCGCAAATGCTGGAACAGACGGTGCCTGGAGATGGGATGGCTCTCAAGCCGGACCTGGCCATCCTGAACAGGGACAAGTCAGAGGCCTATGTGGTGGATGTTGCGGTCCCATTTGAAGGGGAGGACTCCTTCCGGGCTGCCAGACAGGCAAAGGAGGACAAATACAATCACCTCAAGCAGGTTTTACAGGCCAAAGGCTTCCGTAAGGTGGAGATTGATGGGTTCGTTGTGGGGGCACTGGGGAGCTGGGACCCAGAAAACGAGCCCATCCTTCGAAAGCTCTCCATTGGCCAGAGGTACTCGGTGATGTTTAGGAAGCTGTGCTGCACTGAGGCCATCAAAGGGAGCCACGACATCTGGAAAGCGAAAAGACAGCGGCAAGATGAAAGAGGAGCATCATTGTTGTTTGATTGTTGTATGTGGTGCAGGTGATGTGACTTGAGGCAGACTTTCTTGTAGATGTACGTGCACGTATTGCAACCACCCTGGCAGCACCTTCGATTCTGTGTACATTGGTTGTAAGTGTACCGGCCAATAGAGCCGAGAGTGCCACCCCGCGAGGGGTTACCTTCTAGGAGGTACAGGCCTTTGTTTTGCAGTTGCAAATCAATTTTCACACTGTTCTTACGAGTGTAATTGTTTCAGTTTTGGGTGCTTTTTTTTTTTTTCGAGCGGGGGAAAGCCTTAGGTTAGGTCAAGGTTTAGGTTAGGCCAAGCTTTAGGTTTAAGGGAGGAGTTAATAGGGTAAAGTTAGGATCTACTTGATTTTGGTCAAGGGGTCTGGGGGCGCCAAGCCCATCTTTTCGGATTTCGAGCTCTGCGCGATAAAATTTTGAAGAAGTCCAGGTATGGATCGAGAACCTCGTCCAGCGGTCTACCAGTCAAACAACGACGGCGACCCAGGTCGCCGCTCCGATGATGCAGTGGAGGACGAGATGATGGGCGGAGCGCTCGCCGAAGAGACCACCCCCGCAAGGAATGGCAAAATCCTGCCCGAACGTGAGACCATACCCCCACACCCGTCCGGGCCTGGCAAAGTCCTACCCAGATCGCAAACGGTGAACCGCGTAGTGACCCATCCAAGCCAGACACGCTTCGAGTGCCCCGTGTGCAAACTGTGCTACACAACACACAACTCGCTCGTTCGCCACGCAGCTACATCACACGCGTACTTGACGTTCAACATCTCTTTCAAGTGCGCGTTGTGTGATTACACCAACGAGAAGCTGCGGAGCACATCGCACCACTTCACCGCGACCCATGGAGCAGCAGTCCCACCCGCAGACATCGCCGGGACCAATGAGAAGGCGTGTCCCTTCTGCCCGCAAACTTTCCCATCCACGCGCTCGTGCTCTATACACATCAAGGAGAAGCACATGAAGGAAGCCAGCGAACAACGCGCGAAGGCGGCCGAGAAGGAGAAGCAGAGGGGGTCAGCGATAGCAGGAACCAAGTGGGGGGAAGGAGAGATTGCCAGGTTCAAAGAGGCGCTGAAGAGACTAGGCCCAGGCAATAACGCCGCACTGGCTGAGGCTGTGGGAACAAGGGACAAGCACCAGGTAACGACATTCAAGTGCAGGTTCCTCAAGGCCTACCCGACGTGGTTAGAGGAGAGCTATCATCCGGTCCAACCTGCTACCATCACCTCCAGCTCCCGTCGCTCCTCTACACGGAGCCCCACCAGCACTCAAAGCCACTCCCCAGCAACCCCCACCACTCAACAGCCCCCGGCAAGGGGTACCAGGGCAAGACAACAGCGAGCCCTAGCAAGGGACTCCAGAGCAAGGCCCACCAACCCAAGGGGCACCGCTGCAAGAGCTGGGCGTGCTACTTCCACCCCTATGTCGCCGACAGTCACACCACCGGGGGATCCACCAACAAGGGCAGACCCCCCCCCCCCCCCCCCCCCCCCCCTATGGCTAGGGTCACTGAAAGGCAGTATTATAGTCCGGAGGGGGAGGGGGCTGCCCGGTCATCACTAACCCAGGCATTCACGCCTGCGGCCACACAGGAGGAGGGAACTCCCCCGCCACCACCTGCGCCCACCTCAGAGGACACAATCCTGAGACTCCGGTGCCTGGACCAGGCACTGAGCCTACTCAGGCCCAATGCAGTGACACGGTGGGAACCTTAACCACGAGACCTATCGCTACCAGGACCAGATGAAGGGGGTGCGATCCAGTCAGCAGCACCACACATACACATAAACACACACACACACACCAGCACACATATCAACACACACACACGTATACCCAGGCACCAGCACACATGTCAGCACATGCACACACACCAGTCACAGTCAGCCGGTCCAGACAAGAGGGATCCCTCCCACCACCACCAATGACTCTCATCCAAGAGGAAGAGACGCCGATGCCCCAGCTCGTGGAGAAGGCGCTGACCATCCTTGGAATGGACAACATTCAACTGTGGGACCCCGAGGAAAAAAAAAACACCCTTTGCGTGTACTACACAACCACTCAGTGAATTATCGGTATGTAACTACGAAACATGTCGTAACGGGTCAATTTTATAACCCGTACGAGTACCGATAAATGATTACATATGAAACCCGGTATGATATAACATGGTTAGTGCCGGGTGTAACTTACTTGTTGGAACGGTGTGTTTTACGTGCCCGAAGTAAGCTGATACCCTTGCCGTAACGACATGTACACTGTAGTGTACAGAAAGTAGATAAATATTAACACGTTGATAGGTTATTTATGATTGGAATTGCATGCTTATTTTGAGATCTTGCTACTAGTATGTCCCGATTTTGTACTAGTATATGGAAGCCCAAATCTCCTTCGAATTAAGTTTAAAATGCCTAATACAACAATATTGTGCTCTTTTTCTTTAAGTCAGATCATAGACCAAAAAAGGGTGGTACATCGTACGTCCCGTAGACTAGCGCAATGGACAGGCCGGAGGCGGTACGCAAAACAAAGCCAAATATCGGCGCCATTTTACGGGTGCAACAAAGCCACGTCACGTGCTGGTTTTTATTATAGTTATGGCGGAACCGTTGTACTTCACAAGGTAACTATATCTGTGAAAGAACGTACATATTTACGTAGCGTTTACGAGTGAGATTGAATGTTTATGAATTATCCTCCTTCTCCTTCTTGACCACGCCTAACTCAGGATAGGAACGAATGGAAATTTCCCCAATAGCTTCAGAATTGGCTGGCCATGGAAGAGTGCCTATACTGTGATCAATAGCACTTTGTGAGAGTGTCGCATGAACCACACTCACCGTGCGGTCTGCAAACGCAAAGTTGGAGGCTTGTAAGACATATTCTAACGTTGGGACGTTCGCGACTGATGATCCATCCAACACTAATATTGATTCGCAGTGAGAAGTATAAGTAAGTTAGTTCTTAGCTCGTTGGTGAATGCTGTTTCCTTGTTGCATAGGATGATGTATTGTATATGGAACTGATGCGTTCCAAAAAAGCGGCGACTTCGAAACAAGAAGCCACAATGTGAGGCCCTGTTGGAACTTGAAACAGGTGAGCTAATTGACAGCATGTCATTATACTATCATAATGGTGTGTGGTTATAGACAATGAAGTATGGTTGGAGGCTTGCTGTCATTCAGCACACTGCTATATCCCATTTCCAAGTAATGTTTGCTCTTCTTTTTCTTCAGTCCTTGTTCAGTTCTATGGATATATGTATGTGTGTATGTGTAAATGTTTCGTAGTGCAAGGGTTGAAGTACCAAGCCTCCGTCAGGTTCAATCAATTTCAAGCCCAGATTTTTTTTTGCCCAAAAAGAGTATGGTTTTTAAAAAGCTATATTGCAGTAACTAAACACAGTCTTTTTCCAGGTTCTGTCTCCTGCAAATACAACATCTTGTCAATTTCCTCTACAGCTACTCACTGCCTTAGAAGCAGCAGGTTATCTCTGTTATGCAGTACATGTGTAAGTTTACCTAGTAGTATGCACTTTGCTCGTGTTGAATTTTTTTATTTTTGGTAGATGTGGCAGCAGGCTAAATGAGCTTTATGTCAGTTGAACAATTCTTCAACACTGTCCCATGAAGGTTTTTAATAATGCAAAGAGAATTTGTCACTCGGGCTGTGGAAAAAAGGTTTGTTGAACTTGAAGTCATGCATGGGGCACACTCATAACCCTTCACAGGTTTCCAAAAAGGTACATGTTTCTTTGACTCTTGTCATCCATAATTGACCCACAGCCAGCTCCTCATAATGAATCAAAAACTCGGCCTGTGTACATTATCAGACAGTTGTGCAGTTCTTACAGAGTGGTGGTTTCTGAACAACAATGTGTCGCCCACTCAGGTGATAGCTACATCCTGTGAAAAGGGTAAAACTGTACAACAATCATGTTCATGAAGAATACTCCATGTATTGTATCTACAGTAGTGGTCAAAATAAACTTTACGTTTCTTAAAACGCCGTTGCCGTTGCACGGCCGTTTTGACAAACGGCACGGCAATGCAACGGCAACGGAACGTCAACGCCGTTTTAGGGTATCCAATTAACAAGTACAGTTCGCGCGAATTCCAACGTTTGCGAATACGTTTCTCCTCCGTTCACGAGCACGTTTTTCGCCGTTTAAAAAAACGCCACGAGCACGTTTTTCACAGTTTTAATTGCGCATCGAAGGTTTAGCATCACCATGTCACTAAGAACGGCCATGAAGAATTTCCAGAAGGGTAAGTAT